>CM058234.1:14564869-14610550 GCA_030180135.1 Orychophragmus violaceus | reverse complement strand
TGTGAGACTTTTCATTAAAATTTCCATTAAGGGTATCGTGGTCATTAACCTCGTGAGAATGAATCTGGTGCGTTTTCACTTCTCAATTACAGAATTTGCTATTCATACTCTTCCACTTCTTTCTCTTCTGTTCGTAGCTAGAGTTCTCTCTCTCTCTCTCTAGATCTCTCTCTCTCTCTATGTTCTTCTTCTATATTTATTATCTACTTATTTTACCCTATATATTAATTAATTATTTTTTCAACTACTGATGTGTGACTTACTTTTCATTAAAATTTCATTAAGAGTATGCTGGTAATTTCATTGCTATTCATACTCTTCTGCTTCTTCCTCTTCTGGTCGTAGCTAAATTTCTCTCTCTCTCTCTCTCTCTATATATATATATTCATTCTCTTCTTAACCTACCCTATATATATTAGTTAATTATTTCTCCAACTACCGATGTGAGACTTTTCATTAAAATTTCCATTAAGGGTATCGTGGTCATTAACCTCGTGAGAATGAATCTGATGCGTTTTCAGTTCTCAATTACAGAATTTGCTATTCATACTCTTCCGCTTCTTTCTCTTCTGGTCGTAGCTAGAGTTCTCTCTCTCTCTCTCTCTCTCTCTCTCTCTCTCTCTCTCTCTCTCTCTCTCTCTCTCTCTCTCTCTCTCTCTCTCTCTCTCTCTCTCTCTCTCTCTCTCTCTGTTCTTTGATTTATCATCAGTGAATGAATTTGTTTGTCACTTTTATCACTTTGACTTAAATATCACTCATTCCAATTTTAAAATTGAAATAGTCTATTCAGTAGAAACTAAGTATATCTCTGAAGCATATTTTCTTAATGTTTTGTTAGCGATTGAAATATTTGTTTCTATTTTTTTTTTTTTTTTTTGCACAGGACATGGATAAGCCATCGGAGATCTCTGCAGAGATGCTAACATAGGTTTTTGCTTTTAGTAAGACCGGTCCACTTAGTATTTTCGCTTGAATCATTGAAGAAGCTGTTAAATGTTTTGATTTTAGTTTGATCTATGTATACACTTGAATTTAGTGTTTGATTACTTTGATTTTTCATCAATAACAACGGTCGAAGTTAGTGAGTTTTCAAAATTCAAGTAATCAAAACATAGGTTTGATTTATGTATACACTTAGATGGTAAAGATGAGAGAAACCAAGTAATCAAAAGAAATAAATAGATCGTAAGAAATTATTCATGCCCATGATGTTAAAACTAAACAATTAATATTAGATAATAGATATCATATAATTTATTTTATTTAGGTATTAGATATTTAAAAAAAACCAAGAATGCTAAAACAAATTCAGTGATAATAGAAACTAAAAAAAGAAAATTGTAGCCAATCTTAGAATCCCATAGCTACTTGTTTTTTGGTTTCTTCTTCCTCTTCTTCATCATTGATCATTGTCGGAAATCTTGTAGTCTGGATCCTCTGTATCAGAAATATCACATGTATCATCGCTATTATAATGCTCATTGATAGGTCATGTTTTATTCCCTATACTAACTGCAAATGCACAGCAATATCAATGTAGTATATAGGGTTATCGAATCCACAGGGACACTGGTCTCGATAGATCAGAACAGTAGAGATTAATAATAGGAATTAAAGCAGGTAGTGAATTAAATAAAAGCAAGGCAATAAAGTAAATCAGTAGCAGGAATTTGTTTTGAAAGCAATAAACTAAGAGCGCTCAGTCTAGGGAATTCTCAGGAAATCAGACAAGGAGACAAGTTAATCAGTCAAGATCAAATTAAACTCAGTTCTAGAACTCAAATCACGGAATTAGAATTAACCAAATCTCTTTGCGAAAATCCTCTAAGTCTAAGTGCAGTAATCCAA
Organism: Orychophragmus violaceus; assembly: GCA_030180135.1. Taxonomy (NCBI): domain Eukaryota; kingdom Viridiplantae; phylum Streptophyta; class Magnoliopsida; order Brassicales; family Brassicaceae; genus Orychophragmus; species Orychophragmus violaceus. The sequence goes on along the minus strand of CM058234.1, from coordinate 14,608,702 downwards.
ATCTCTTTGCAATTACTAACAGATTAAAACAGCATTAATTTCAAGTTCGATATGTTCACAATTAAACTAAGCCAAATCTCTTTGCGAATAATTTAATTGCTCAACCTAAATAGTTCAGATTCTAAACCACACTCTCGTGTCGTATTTAGCAACCTAACATCTAGATTCTAATTGATCAGGTTAGAACTAGCATTAAGCACAATTTAGTTTGAAGAACATTCTAATCATGTGAATCCTTAACTGAATTAAACAAGTCTAGCAAGTCATAAAATCCTTAATGAGAAACCCTAAACTTAACTATGAATCTACTCAGACATGATTAATGAAACAGAAATCATAGAAATAATAGATTGCATATAAGAAATTAAATAGATAAAGGGGTTCGAAATCTTCTCCAAAAACAGATGAAGTACAGGATTAGATCAGCCCCAAAAGCTCTAAAAATCTCTTAGCTCTAAGTATGAAAGCGTATCTAAAATAAAAGCCAAAACTCTAAATATATAGGCATAATCTCGGCTGGGGCTTCTGTGTAAATACTGGAACTATTCTGGGCTTTTCTGCAAATCTTCATAACTTTGTTAACCCGCCGCGTACGTCCCATCTCGATAGTGTGTCGATCGACACCAAAGGTGTGTCGATCGATGCATGATCATCAAATCGGGCAGTGAGTTAAAACTCTCGGCCAAAATGCTCCAAAAGTCCCAAAATGCTCCAAATATCTCCAATTAGCTCCAAACCGGATTAAACCTGTAAAAGACTCTAAAATAACACAAAAGACACTAAAACACATCTATATCATGGCATAAAACAGGTAAAAACCATGATATATCAACTCCCCCACACTTAGCCTTTGCTTGCCCTCAAGCAAAACAGAGAACTAAAATGCAGTGAAGATGTTTGAAAACTCTTCAGAAACTCTTTTCATCCTACAAGCAGTAACACTCAGATTCCCCTTAGTAATCCACATGAAAGAATCAACCTGCAGACATCAAGACCAACATATACTTCCCCCACCCTTAGCATCTGTCCTAAGTAAACTCCACAATCACATTCATGCATTCAAATTCACCCTACTGACTTCTGCAAGTATTTAAGTGCGGTCTCACCTAAGGAATATCGATCAAAGGCACATGGATTCTTACTTTGTCAGCTCTAGACCACCAAACTATCTTTCTCTAGTCCCTTTCTTCTCTTTTCCCTTCCTTAACAACTGATTTTTCCCACATTGGGTATCATTTTTTTTTATCAGTGTTCTTCCCGTTTTGGGGTGTACTTTGGACACATTCCATGGATCGCACAGGAGATAATAGGGGTCTCTACCACTCCCGTGACCACTTCAGAGTTACTAACTCATCCTCAGTTTATTACTTTCTTTTTACTTTATGGAAGGGGAGAAGTGAACTAAATAGGACAGGTTTACAGGCTGTGTCAGAACTAACAAAGAAATCCGACACAAAGTATTCCAAGCCCTTAGGTGAGAAATCTAAGTCAGTATTAAATTGAAGTCAGTAAAGGATCCTCTGATACCTGAAGTGATGTGGGTGTTCTCAGTAGGTTGATTTGTGTCTGGGTTTTCTAATAGTCAGAGATAATCTGCAGCTTCATCTCAATGGTTACTTAAGTTCCTGCAAGTGCTACTAATCTTCTCAAAAAATCATTGTTTCCTACTTAAACAAATTTTGACTCAATAAAACAATTTTTTTTGAAAAATTGGACTGACTCTTAAGAAAACAAAAGAAATAAGTTAGTAGAACCTCCCCCACACATAAGACACATTGTCCCCAGTAGTGTCAAGCGAAGGATTGGCAAAAGAAAGAAATAAAAATTTGTTAATGGATGGTTAAGTTCTCTCGGGTTTTACCTCTGTCGCAATCAGGCATCGATCGTTGCACTAAGTGTATCGACCGTTACTGTGCGATTTTTCGTTGTGGGTCGATCGTTGCTCAGGACCGCAACGATCGCTGCAATGCGATTTCTTTCGTATTGTGACGATCGACACAATGGTGTGTCGATCGACGCACTGCGTTTTAATCCGAGACCTGCAAACAAAAAACTCACCAAAACCAGAAACAAGCGTAAAATCCTATAAAAACACTAAAATCAAAATGCAAAAACGAAAACAGTGGGTTGCCTCCCACTCAGCGCTTGTTTAAGGTCATTAGCTTGACCGGACGAACAAGATCTTTCAGGCACCAAGAGAACCTGACAGAGACTTTTTCTGTCTCTGTTCAAGTCTCCTCATCCAAGGTGGCGAGTAGGCTGTTGTAGAATGCTCATGTCCAAGAAAAGAAGGAGTAAAATGTGCTCCAGGATCTATAATCACAGTGTCATCCGGCCGCTCATCATCTGCATCCATGATGGTGAATGTCTGCCCATCTATCAGTGGTCTTCGCAGCTTATCCATCTCATAACGCAGCGGCTCATCTCCCAGATGGAGGTCTATCAGGTTGTTCCTAACATCAATCACTGCTCCCGCTGTAGCCAAAAATGGTCTTCCAAGTAGCAACGCTTCATCCGGATCACAGTCATATTTCAGCACTAGGAAGTCTGTTGGAACTAAATAGTTTCCAACTCTCACCGGGATGTCCATAAGGAGTCCTTCTGGAACTCGTATAGACTGATCAGCTAGGACAAGAGAGGCCCTAGTAGGAGTAAAATCTAGCATACCCAGCTTCTCTGCCACAGAGTATGGCATAAGACTTCCAGCAGCTCCCAGATCACAAAGAGAGCGTCTCAAACTATCCTCGAAGATAGAGCAGTTAAGCACAAAGACTCCAGGGTCTGGCAGCTTCTTCGGGATCTTGGTTAGCAGAACATCACTAATATACTGAGGAACTATAATCACCCAGTCTCTCAGCTCTTCATCTAAAGGCAGCATCTTATTCAAGTACCTCTGCACACATGGATGATAAGGTGGATCATCAGAAGATGGAATTTCTTCCAATTCTTCACCAATCTCATCTAGCTTCTTAAGCTCTTCAATCTCCTGCTTAATCACTTCAGATACTTTGGGATATGGCCTGATGGATGTAGCATAAATCTCTTCCTGAGTGATCTCAGATACTTCAGGAAATAAGCGGACAAGCTCAGAATCTGCATCAATCTCATTATCATCCGGCGAGTCTGTCTGTCCTCGACCTGCATCGACCGACACTAGGTGTGTGTCGATCGATGCAACACTGTATTTTTCACCCGAGATATTTTCTCCAAAATCCGGGATTTCCTCATCTTTCACCAATTCAGCTGTACTTAGCTCAAATCTTTCACCTAGGTGAGATCCATCATTGATGTACACAGATCAAGCCTTAATATGAGTGTCTGCTACTCCTTTTCCCTTCATAGAGTTGGAAATCTGATTCACCTGAGTATCCAATTGCTTCATGTGAGTGTTTAGAGACTCAAACTTCCCATTGAGGTCCTTATAGACAGCATCTAGCTTCTTGTTGCTCTCCACAGTACTCTTGGTCTGACTCTCTATTAGCTGTTCCATCATAGCTTCCATCCTACTCTCATGAGCTGTAGGTGCAGGAGGAGTCTGATAAGATGAAGATCCATAGGTTCTCTGAGCACCTTGTCCAAAAGGCTTCTGAAAACCACTGGTCTGTCCAAAAGAGTTTTGATTGCCTGTGAAGGCACTCTCCTGTCCTTGGTTGAAGAATCTGTTTCCCTGCTGATTACCAAATCTGTTACCTTGGAAACCAGATCCTCCAATGTAATTCACATTTTCTTCCTGAGTGTCCTCCTCAGTCTGAATTACCTCAACATCTTGAGCAAAATGGACAGCCTTCTTACTAGCCAGCAGATTGCAGATTGTGTCCATCTTAGATCTCAATTCAGCCATCTCTTTATTCTCTATACTTCCACCAGATTTCTTCCTCCTCTCATCCATAGTCTTGCAACTGTTGCTGCTCACTAAGTTCTCAATCAACTGCTTAGCTTGTGCAGGAGTCCTGGTGTTGAAGTTGGCATTACTGGAGTTATCCAGCGCAGACTGATATGGCAGATCTATGCCTCTGAAGAAGATACCAAGCAACTGAACTTCAGTGAATCCATGGTGTGGGCAGTCACGTTGGTACTTCTTCAATCTCATCCAAGCAGCTTTTAAAGGCTCCACAGCTCTTTGGGAAAATGTGAGTATGTCCTGTCTGGACTGATCTGAACGCGCGTCATCATAGAAATGACGCAGGAACTCACTCTTCAGGGCTGCCCAAGTGTCAAACTGCCCAGGTGGCAGCTGCTTCAGCCATGCACCAGCGTCTCCAGCGAGACTGTGCGGAAAGAGCTTAAGGAATAGATAGTCCTGGCAAACTCCATCATACTTCATGCCAGTGACTATGTCCTCAAATGAATCAATGTGATCCATAGGCTGCTCTGATGGGTAACCATGGAATTCATTCTGTCTCATCAGCGAGTAGTAGATGGTCTTGATCTCAAAATCATTCCTCTCAAAGCCAGGAATCACCAAAGCTGACCGGTTTGCATGAAACTCATCCGGTCTGTTGTAGTCAGCCAAGGTCCTCTCATGGACAACCATCTCTCTACCTTGGGCCTGTCCTTGACCCTGGTTCTGGTTCTGCTCCTGTTGCGGTGGCTCAGGAGGATCAAGGATGACATTCCATGCAGCATCAAACCTTTGAAAAGCAGCATTGTATGGGTTGTTCTCTTGGTCCCTCAGAGTACCTTGAGCATCGCGTACTAGAATCAGCCTCTGTACTACCATTCTTGCTCTTCTTTCTCTTCTGTTAGTCCTCTCTAGACGTCCAAGTTCTTCTAGATCGAGATTGATAAGGCTTAAGTTCGGATTACTTCGAGTTTCACGCTTCGGCATAAACTGTCTGTAATCGTCAAGCAACGATCGATGCTATCAGTGCAACGATCGATTCAATCTAAAAATCGCTTAGGATCGATCGACACAAGAAATGCAACGATCGACGCAAGGCGAAATCGGTACCTGCGACAGAGAGAAAACAGAGAGAAATCAGTAAAACAAAAATAAAAACGAAAATAAAAAAATAAAAAACGAAAAATTCCTAGTAAAAACCCTAAGTTCGGTCCTATCGAAGACTCTAAGAGTCCCCGGCAACGGCGCCAAAAACTTGATAGGTCAGGTTTTATTCTCTATACTAACTGCAAGTGCACAACAATATCAATGTAGTATATAGGGTTATCGAATCCACAGGGACACTGGTCTCGATAGATCATAACAATAGAGATTAATAATAGGAATTAAAGCAGGTAGTGAATTAAATAAAAGCAAGGCAATAAAGTAAATCAGTAGCAGTAATTTGTTTTGAAAGCAATAAACTAAGAGCGCTAAGTCTAGGGAATTCTCAGGAAATCAGACAAGCAGACAAGTTAATCAGTCATGATCAAATTAAACTCAGTTCTAGAACTCAAATCACGGAATTAGAATTAACCAAATCTCTTTGCGAAAATCCTCTAAGTCTAAGTGCAGTAATCCAAATCTCTTTGCAATTACTAACAGATTAAACCAGCATTAATTTCAAGTTCGATATGTTCACAATTAAACTAAGCCAAATCTCTTTGCGAATAATTTAATTGCTCAACCTAAATAGTTCAGATTCTAAACCACACTCTCGTGTCGTATTTAGCAACCTAAGATCTAGATTCTAATTGATCAGGTTAGAACTAGCATTAAGCACAATTTAGTTTGAAGAACATTCTAATCATGTGAATCCTTAACTGAATTAAACAAGTCTAGCAAGTCATAAAATCCTTAATGAGAAACCCTAAACTTAACTATGAATCTACTCATACATGATTAATGAAACAGAAATCATAGAAATAATAGATTGCATATAAGAAATTAAATAGATAAAGAGGTTCAAAATCTTCTCCAAAAACAGATGAAGTACATGATTAGATCAGCCCCAAAAGCTCTAAAAATCTCTTAGCTCTAAGTATGAAAGCGTATCTAAAATAAAAGCCAAAACTCTAAATATATAGGCATAATCTCGGCTGGGGCTTCTGTGTAAATACTGGAACTATTCTGGGCTTTTATGCAAATCTTCATAACTTTGTTAAACCGCCGCGTACGGCCCATCTCGCTAGTGTGTCGATCGACACCAAAGGTGTGTCGATCGATGCATGATCATCAAATCGGGCAGTGAGTTAAACTCTCGGCCAAAATGCTCCAAAAGTCCCAAAATGCTCCAAATATCTCCAATTAGCTCCAAACCTGATTAAACCTGTAAAAGACTCTAAAATAACACAAAAGACACTAAAAACACATCTATATCATGGCATAAAACAGGTAAAAACCATGATATATCACTCATCATTCTCTTGGTCATCATCTTTGGTATCATTCGTTTAATCATCTGAATACCTGTAAAAACCAGTTAACTTTGTATTAATATTCGAGATTTATATATTTGGTCACACAATAATTGATAGACTTTAAGAACTACATACCAGTATGTATATCCACTTGGTCATTTTGTTCGATGTAATTTCTTTCCCCTGGTGTAACTACAATCTCGATTTCACTATCAGATGTGTCATCGCTGTCACTTGTTCCACTACTATCATCGTCTGGAGCACCATTCATGTAGTTTTCATAGTCTAATTCGTCAAAGATGACACAACCTGCAAAAGAGTTTAAGAAGAAGATCCATTATTTAGAGTATAACGATGAGATTGTATCTAGAAGAAAAAGTTCTTGGATATCGTAAATCGTGTAGATAATAGAACTACCTGGATTATCATAGCGATTTTTGTTCTTGGCCATAACTCACGGAAGATTTTGAAGTCACGCTGATATAGGAAGCCAATTTGCTAAAAACTCTAGACGTTTTGATTGTGTGCTTAGTTTCGATTCATATGTTTTGATATATATACATGACACAAGTAATTATAGTCATTAGGTTAATTAAGTTTTCCTTTTTTTGTTTATTTTCTATTTATTTGTGTGTATTTTTGAGTATCATATCTTTATGGAAGTATATCGATAGTTTTTGTTAAAATCATATTATCAAATCATAACTTTTTCGTGGAAGATAAGTTTGATAATTCCGACAAATTTACTTTTAAGATAAATCCTACATTTTCCGAAGATACATATAGATATTTGTTAAGTTTGATTATTATGTTAAGTATATTGGAAGATAACTACTATTTGTTAACTTTGATTAATTTGTGGAAAATAATTTGCATAAATCTTACATATTTACTTTTTAGATAAATCATTCTTTCTTTTGAAGATACATTCTTTCCTTCGAATCTTACATATATACTTCTTTCGAAAGATAACTAATGATTGTGAATTTTGATTATGTTAAGTTTCATACGTAGTTTACTTTTCCTAGACAGGATTTAACTATGTAGTTTACTTTTCCTTCATATAAACTACGTAGTTTACTTTTCTTAGATAGGATTTAACTATGTAGTTTACTTTTCCTTCATATAAACTACGTAGTTTACTTTTCTTACATATAAACTCCAATTTACATATTAGCTCTCTCTCTCTCTCGGTCTCTCTCTCTATCGCTCTCTCTCTCTCTCGGTCTCTCTCTCTCTCTCGCTCTCTCTCTTTCTCGCGCGCTCTCTCTCTCGGTCTCTCTCTCTCTCTCGGTCTCTTACCCTATATATATTAGGGAATTATTCTTCCAATTATCGATGTGGGATAAATTTATTAAGGGTATCATCGTAAACAACCTCGTGAGAGTGAACGTGGTGCGTTTTCACTTCTCAATTATATAATTAGATGTACGTGTACAATATTGATTATGAAAGTAAATAATACTTCTTCCAATCCTAGCTCTCATCACTTCTACAAGTAGCATCTAAAAAAGATGCATCAAAGAGAAACACATAAGGATATGATTCAAAACACTTCGATTTTGGCCTTGGGGACTGCTCTCTCGTACTCTGTCATCATCGACTTCTGTACTCTTCGATACCCAACTCGTGTAAGAGGCTTATATGATATGTAAGGGAAGAGGTTGTCATTCGTCAATCTGAAGCATCCCATTCTTTTTTGGGATTCCTTGCCTCCCTAAAATGGATAACTCCGACAGCATTGAAGCAGAGCTTGTCTAGTGTGGCGGTAGGGTTGTTAATATGGGTAAACCCACTCCATTTAGATCCACCCAATTTAGACCCAAATCTATTTAGATCTTAAACTCCTTAAAACCCATTTAGTTTTAAGGTCTAATAGGGTTTATACTTTTAAACCCATTAATGTTACATTTGCCCATTTAAATCCATTTAACACATTTAACTTATATGACTTTATTTTATTTTAATATTAATAGATTTACATGAAAAATTAATATCTGGTTTTTTTTTTACTTTGTGTAATTAACTACATTTTATAAATAAGTAAATTTAATAATATTCAGAAAATATATTTTACCAAGAACGCGATTCAAATTTTCTCGTCAAAAATGTGATTCTAACATTTTCCGCCAAAAACGCGTAATTGTAATTTCCTACCAAAAAAGCGGAATTGCGTTTTCCCGCCAAAAACACGAAATTGTATTTTCCGCTAAAACCGTGGAATCATATTTTTCCGTCAAAAATGCGGAATTGTATTTTCCCACCAAAAATGTGATTCTGCGTTTTCCCGCCAAAACACAATTCCGCGTTTTCCCGCCAAAAACGGCATTCCGCGTTTTCCCGCCAAAAACGGCATTCCGCGTTTTTCCGCCAAAACGGGATTCCGTGTTTTCCCGCCAACAGGCAATTCCGTGTTTTCCGCCAAAAATGGGATTCTGCGTTTTCTCGTCAAAACGCGATTCCGCTTTTTTCCCGCCAAAACGCGATTCCGCGTTTTCCCACCAAAAACGTGATTCCGCGTTTTGCCGCCAAAAACGCGATTCCGCGTTTTTTCCGCCAAAAACGTGATTCCGTGTTTTTCCGCCAAAAACATGATTTTGTGTTTTCCCGCAAAAACATGATTTCGTTTTTTTCCGCCAAAATCGCGATTCTGCAGTTTGCCGCCAAAAACGTGATTCCCCGTTTTACCGTTAAAAACGTGATTCCGCGTTTTTCCGCAAATATGTGATTTCGCGTTTTTCCGCCAAAATCGTGATTCCTCATTTTGCCGCCAAATCGCGATTCCACGTTTTCTTCAAATTTCCAATCAAAAGTGATTCCGCGTTTTCCCGACCCAATACATAAAAATATCCAAACGGGTTCTCTAGCTCTAAACCCAAAAACCCGAAAAACTCGACCTGAACCCTAACGGGTACCTGAACGGTTTGGGTACCTGAACGGTTCGGGTACCCGAACGCTCGGGCCTATAGAAAACGCTATTCAACTTTTTCCGTTAAAACGCGATTTCGTTTTTTTCTTTCAAAAATATGTTTTCCCGTCAAAAACGTAATTTCGCGTTTCGTCAAAAACGTCTCGTCAAAATTAAGTATTTTTCACAAAAGTAAAATTAACCTTATTTCTAATTATTTATTTTTTTAGTTAAACTAATAAAGTTATTTTCTATTTTAAATATTTTTAATTTTTAATTTTTGATAATGTTACAAAGTATAAATGGATTAATATGATCCCATTTATTTAATATGAAAACCTTATTAATAAATGGGTTTAGATGGCTACTCCATTTAAACCACCAAAAAATATATGATAAATGTATTTAAACGGGCATTTATTTTAATACATATCCATTAAAACCCCATTTATCAAAAACTCATATTAGCATCCGTATGTGACGTCCTTGATAGCTATAATTTCGATTTTATGTGTTGTGAAGGGGTTTTGTGGGAGTATTTATACATAGGATGGAGTTTTATCAATTGATGGACGTTTGATCTGATGGGGAGTTTTGGCTTTTGAATCGTGGGCATTTTGAATGGAATTAAGTGAAAATTATTGCATAATTTAAGTGTGGTTATATTTTGTAACTGATTGGGAGAGAAATCGGGCTCCAAAGAAAGAATAGGCAGTGAGGTAAGGGAGAGAGAAGGCGTAATTTAACAAAGGATTTTCGAATTGAGCTACGATAGTAGTTGAACTCGTCCATAATTATTGGGCCTCGTCTTTTAGTGATGTAGTTGGTTTTAAGTCTTGCGGAGGAATGGGTTTGGTCAGATTTTTTTAATGACATGGCTAAGCTGAAGGTGCTGATTCGAAAACTAACTATATCTTTTTTGTATACAATATCTGGAAAATCTAAAACTTGATAAAATCTTTTTTTTTTTGCAACAAACGAGATAAAATCTTTAAGTAGATCATACTTATTTTGATTTAAACGTGTATCAGAATAGTCGTACTTAGCCATTTTTTAATCTAATTACGTAGAAGAAAATGGCTAACCTTGTGATGCTCTTAGCTACTCTACATCTCTTCCACAATTTTCAACTAGTTCAATCTCATTCTTTTCTTCATCATAATAATAATAATAGTAAAAATTTCAATGTTTTTGATTATGGAGCAATCGGAGATGGATACTCCGACGATACTAAGGTTTTTTGTTTTTTGGTGTAAATTATCTCTTTTATTGAAAATTCATACAAGCTAGATTGATATACACATATTTATCTTTGATCATCAGGCATTCGAAGAAGCATGGAAAGACACTTGCAATTATATTGGATCCAAATCAACCGTGCAAGTTCCTCAAGGAAGAATATTTCTGCTTCAGCCAATTGAGTTGCATGGCCCTTGTAAATCCAAGAAAATCGTTTTCTCGGTATGCAATACTCATATATATAATGTTTCATCGTTGACGTGTTTTGAAATGATGTCGGCGCTCGTACTCTGTATAGAAACTAAGGTTGCCCGAGCTAAAACCCTAATTCATAACAAGGAAGACGATATTGTGTGCCTGTCTAGTTGTGTGCGTGGACTAGTTAAATATGTAATTGGTTTTCAAATATGCCAACAAAATTTATGTAACCATGGTTTTGTGTGTTTTTTTGAATTGTAGATCCGTGGAAACTTAACTGCTCCGTATGCTCCATATCAATGGAAATGCAATGAAGACCATTGTCATAAGTGGATCGAATTTGCACATATAAATGGACTTTATATCGATGGCCAAGGTACTCTTGATGGTCAAGGGCCAAAATGGTGGTCGCTAAATTGCAAAACGTATAAACAAGTAAGTTTATGTTTGGAAATATATAGCTTTTTATAGTTCTCAATTAGCTAGTAACTTTGTTTTATGTTCATATAAATTCGTACATCTTTTTCATTTATAGGCATGCCACAGAAGACCAAGGGTATGTAACAATGATTCAATAAAATCTTCAAACTTAAAGTTATATAAGTTGTTGCAAACTATTTGATTTGATTTCTTATTTTGTAGGGTGTGGTTATATCTCATTCGAGTAATGTGCATATAAGTAATATTTGGGTTAAGGACAGTCCAAATTTTCAAATATCTTTGGAAGATTCGAAATGGGTTTTCGCCAAGCAAATTACCATAACCGCAGATGGTCATAGTCCTAACACTGATGGCATTCACATTCAACGTTCTCAGAATGTTTTCGTGTACAATAGCAACATTCGTACAGGTGATTCACAATTGATCTTTGTATACATCTTCTTATTTATCCAATATATGTTATAATAAGTACATTACATTTTGGCATCGGTTTCTTTTTTTTGGTTTTTGGTAAAAAGTACTACAACCAAATAAAACTATATGTACATCAAAGTCTCCCTAATTACTTAATTGCGTGTAACTATTTGATATTTTAGGTGATGATTGTATATCTATTGGTGACGGTTCAAGGTACGTTAATATATCAGGAATCTCATGTGGTCCGGGTCATGGGATAAGGTACATTTCCTTCCATTCTTCTGCTTAATTTAATTTTGATTATTGTAAATTTATTTGACAGATTGTTACTAATTATAAGCAAATTTTATTTTGCTTCAACAAGTATTGGAAGCTTAGGTCGGAATGGAACCAAAGAAACAGTAGAAAATATCGTCGTTCGAGATTGTACCTTCAGGAGAACAGATAATGGTCTTAGAATCAAGACATGGCAGGTAGAAAAAATATTTATTAGTATCAATATTTTATCTAATTTTATAATTTTATTTGTTTGGAGTCATTATTATCGAATTATTCAGGGAGGAAAAGGGCATGTTCGAAATGTTTTATTTGAACGTATAAAGCTACATGGTGCAACCCGGCCTATCATCATCGACCAATTTTATTGTCCTCACTCACAATGCCAAAACCATGTAAGTACTCTTGGATATTAGACTATACATATGTTAATTTGTTTGATGATGAGATTATTGACCCAACTGATGTTTGATATACATTTACAGACAGAAGCCGTGGAGATCAAGAATATAATGTACAATCACATACATGGAACAGCAATCAAGAAACCCTTTGTGCAACTCCTATGCAGCAAATCAGTTCCATGTAGAGATATTTACATGAACAATATAAACATTCAAAATGAAGAAGAAGAAGAAGAAGAAGAAAAGAAATATCACAAATCATCGTCTCATCATCATCCTTCTGCTGAATGCATCAATGTTAGAGGAGAATCTTATGGTGCGTTGAAGCCTAAACTATCTTGTCTAGATTCCAAGAGACATTGATTTGTCTTAAGAGCACTTTTCGTTAGTGTTCTTTTTTTTGCGTTAGTTTATTTATTACTTTGATGATTTGTTAGAAATAGAAGCATCAGTGTTCATGTTTTTTGCTTATGATCTATTTTCACAAATAAATTTCTTATATTAACATTGGTTAAACAACACGAACACAACCGGTTCGGACCGTTCGGTTAAAAAACTCAACATTAACATTGGTTTATTTTAAATTTCTAGTCCCCACCAATGAATTGATGAAGATAGCTATAAATCTTGTCGTTTCTGAAACTCAGAGGCGGGAAATTGGAGCCAAGAAAGAATAATCTGTGTAGCCAAGAACTGGATCTTGAGTGTAAAACGTCTTTCGATCATATTTATTCAACTTGGCATCAACCTTAAACCGCGAAACCAAATCCGGGTTTGCAATGAACAGCCTGCCAAAGGAAACCAAATCAGCATCCCCTTGCTGAACGGCTTGCATACCAAGTTCCTTGTTGAAACCACCACTAGACATAAATGTTCCATTGTAAGCCATACGCAAGCTCTTCATTAGCTTAGCTTCTTCCTCATCGCTGCCTTGCCTTCCAGATTCGGTTTGCCCGTAGGCGTGGTACCGAGGCTGTGTTACATGAAGGTACGCGAGCTTTGAGCTAGTATCATCTTGTAACTTATTGAGTAAATCAACCACGGCTAGCCCGAGGGATAATGGGTCAGAATCAGTTGCATCGAGGTGGTCTATTGCTGGAGATATCCGCACACCAACTTTACTAGGTCCTATGGCTGAAACTACGCCTTTCACTACCTGCAACCATTACAGTTTTTTTTCCCTCAATGCCACAGCTAATATTATATATGAACAAATCTTAGTCCTAACACAACCACAACTTTTAAGATTTTATATAAGAGAAAATTTGTTAACTCTAAACGCAAACGTTCAGAGAAAAACCGTTTGGTAAAGTAATATATATATGGCCCGTAGGCCCGTACATCCTCTAGGGCGAAGCCCAAACCATGTTAAATTTACTATTCTTTGAAGAGGAGACTCCTCCCAAGAGGAATCGAACCTAGGTTGGCGGAAAGCTATAGCTGACTTTTACCAACCGAGCCAACTCTTGTTGGTTATATTTTAAATTTTAAAAACTTAAAATTTTTGTTTTGAAAGAGTATACATATATAGTGTAAGAAAATTGACATTTGAAGAATCACATATCAGTACCTGAAGTAAGAATCTGCAACGGTTTTGAATGGAACCTCCATATTGATCAGTACGGTCATTGATCCCATTCTTCATAAACTGATCAATGAGGTAACCATGAGCCCCATGGATCTCAATCCCATCAAAACCAGCTCGGATTGCGTTCAAAGCCGAGTTGCAATAATCTTCCACAATTCGAGGTATCTCCGAAGCTTCTAGCGGCCGGGGCTTTGGATATTTTCCGTGTGATCCATCAGGTAACAGAACTCGCCATCTTTCGGAGATGGGTTTGTCCGTTGATGATATTGGCGATCCTCCATTAGGTTGATACACTGTTTAAATCCAACTCAAAAGTTTTTAAATATTTTTCCAATTGATTTTCAGAAAGAGATAAGGAGACATACATGGATGAGATGCACGTCCAACATGCCATAATTGACAGAAGATGAAACCTCCTTTGGAGTGAACTGCTTCCACAACTTGCTTCCATGCCTCTACTTGTTCCTCCGTATAGATTCCTGGTACGTGTGGAAACCTGAAAGTTTCCAAAATAATTACATTCTTTGCAGTCAAATAAGTAGCCTACATTAATATATGTCTTATCAGAACATCTTTACAAAATCAATTTGACTTCATACTAGTAGTTACTTTTTAACTATATATATAAGAGAACTCATGGTTGGTGATAGATAAAAAAAAAAAACATTGGTGCTTGAAAATGAAAAGTTACGATATTACCCTGCGGATCCGGGAGAGATCATGGTGCCTTCAGTGATGAGAAAACCGCCAGGAGTGGTGCGTTGAGCGTAATACTTTGCCAATGCTGCATTGGGAACACCGTTTAAAGCCCTACATCGTGTCATCGGTGCAAGAACCACTCTGAAAACGCAAAACGCGTGACATAAGATTATGTACACTATAATCAGTAGCTGGGTAGAATGTCTAAAATATTAAAAATTTACAAAATATATCATTTTTATGAATTATACATAATGGTTCATTATTATTATATTATATATCCTTTAAGATATGAAATTTTTTTATTTACATTTGTGATTTTAAATGGCTTCTAGTTAAAATATTATAAATTGTAATTTAATTTGAACTAATTACATGTTTATATAGTGTAGTGATTTCTCTATAAGTTATTATAACAGTTTAGCCAGAATTATAATATTTGGTTTAATATATGTAATCTTTCCAATTGAACTAGATTAGGTTTAATATAACCAGAATTCTAAGTTATTTGGCTTAGTATATTGTTAGAAAAAACGTTATTTATATAACTAATATTTGGTTTAATATATTTTATAAAAAAAAACATTTGGTTTAATATAACCAGAATTATTTTAACTTAATATTTCTAAGTTATTTTAACTTAATACTAGGTGATTGCCCCACACCTTGTGTGGGGTGTTAATATAAGTTTAAATTATGTTTTAAAATTTAATAGTTAATATTATTTATTTAAACTTAAATTAAATATTTTGTGTTGGGTTGATTTATATGTTTTCCAATTGTTGATCTAAAGAAAATACAAAAAGTAAAATCATTTGAATCCATATATAAGCCAAACATATAATCTAATTGTGTGAGAATCGATTGCATGGGGTTAACAAAGTGTAAGTCGGTTCTATAAAATATTTCCAGAATGATATATACTATTAGATAAAGTAAAATTTCCATATAATATATTTGTTAAAATACTTAAAATTTTAATTATATATATATATATATTTCTTAAAAGTGAAAAATCATAAATGTTCTTATATATCTACACATATAGTTAATTTATCTCTAAATAGGTAAATTAACTAAAACATATTTTATAAGCTAAAGAAAATTACTTTTTATTTAAATTATCAACAAAATATGTATATTTATTAACTAAAAGGTATTTATTTATTTTTTTATAAGCTAAATAAATTTAAAAATTTTCATCAAAATTGTGTTTCCGTCAAAATCGTGTTTTCCATCAAAACCGCAAAATTACGTTTTCCGTTAAAACCATGTTTTCTTTTAAAATCTTGTTTTCCGTCAAACCGTGTTTTCCGACAAAATCAAATTTTCAGTCACAACCACATAATCATTTTTTTGGCAAAATCATGTTTTCCGTTAAAATCACAATTTCCGCAAAATAGTATTTCTGTTAAAATCATGTTTTCTATCAAAATTATATTTTCCGTCAAAATCATGTTTTCTGTCAAAATCGCGTTTTTCGTCATTTGAAAGCTGCTAATATTAGAAAATTGGTGGTGGTCGTCCTGGTGCTTGTGCTGCTAATAATAATGAAAGAGGCAAATATATCAAGTAGTTATATATATAATTTTCTGTCGGCTGTAAAAACTAATTACTATTAGATAAACCTAAATCACCATATACGATATATATAATATATATGTGAGCCAGTTGCAAAATATATCTTATATATATTTTGTATAGATATATATAATTTTCTGTCGACTGTAAATCTAATTACTATTAGATAAACCTAAATAGATAAACCTAAATCACCATATACGATAGATATAATATATATGTGAGTCAGTTGCAAAATATATCTTATATATTTTGTATAGATGTGATAATGTTATGACATCATCTAATATATTAATAATTAAATTTGAGAGTTAAATTTGAAAGTTAATGAGAGAGCCCCATTCCCTCAAAATCACTTCCCAAATAATAGTATAGATTAGGTTTAGGTTATTTTAACCAGAACTAGATTAGGTTTAATATAACCAGAATTCTAAGTTATTTTAACTTAATATTTCTACCTAGCACATTATTAAAAATAAATTCAACTAATATTTGGTTTAATATATTTGAAAAACAGATTAAAAAGACTATTATAGATTAGCCAATATTATACAAGAATGAACCTACCAACTACTAAAACTTTATATTATGCTCAGCTATAATAACTTATATAAAGAATAAAACATGTCCCTTTTTACAATTATAAGCTCATTTAATTAGATTTTTTTTGTCAACATTTTATTAGATCAAAATTACTAATATGGAATTGGGTTAAATTTAATGGACTCAAGTAAATATTTTAAATTGTTGTGACGTGGATCTGGGTTTGGTTTAGATAGTAATTAAAATCATCACATTAGCTAAAACAACTCACCGATGAGAGAGATCGAATTTTCCCATCTTGAAAGGAGAGAAAAGAGTGCCCGTGGAGATCCCCTGCGTCGCCATATCTCCTCCGATCATTCAACTACAATTTTCATTAGAGCAACGAAAAATCTCAGATCTGATAAATCAATGGCTAAACCTTCATTACCAAAAGAACAGAACAAAACTACAGATGCAGAGAGTAAGGAAGTCTGCGGAGGAGTTTACCTTTTTAGTATTTTTGTGCGTTTAGTGGATTAATCAATTGGAAGAGTGAAAGTTGATTTTTGTGGACTTGCGATTGCCAATGGTTTTTATACACAACAATAAAAAGGTTGGTTTGATGGAGCGGAGGAGGAAAGTTCTCGGCATCTTGGACCGACCATTCTTTTTTTTTTTTTTTTTGGTCAACGGACCGACCATTCTTTTCACGTGCTGATTTGTTTAGTTTGGTTAGGGATGTTGTGGTGGGTAAAAATACCCTACCCTACCCTAGTTTCAAGGGTACCCTACCCTTTAAAAACCCTATTTTGAAAACCCTATATATACCCTATACCCTTTAGGGTAACCCAAACAAAATCCTATAGCTTTAGGGTTATCCACGGGTACCCTAACTTTTATTAATACAATATTAATAACTTATAACTATTATTTTTCAAGACTAATTTCTGGTTTAATTTATGAATTAATTTGGCAAAATAGAATCTTGTTTTTTGCGAGAAAATAAAATCTTACGTTTTTGGCGGGAAATCGAAATTTTAAGTTTTTACGGGAAAGTAAAATTCTTCGTTTTTGGCGGGAAAAACGAAATTTTTGACGGAAAAACGGAATTTTACGTTTTTGGCGGGAAAACGGAATTTTATTTTTTGGCGGGAAAACGGAATTTCACATTTTTGGCGGGAAAACGGAATTTACGTTTTGGCGGGAAAACGGAATTTTACGTTTTTGGCGGAAAAAGGAATTTCACGTTTTTGGCGGGAAAACGGAATTTCACATTTTTGGCGGGAAAACGGAATTTCACGTTTTTTGGCGGGAAAACGGAATTTTATTTTTTGGCGGGAAAACGGAATTTCATGTTTTTGGCGGGAAAACGGAATTTCAGATTTTTGGCGGGAAAACAGAATTTTACGTATTTGGCGGGAAAACGGAATTTTTCGTTTTTGGCGGGAAAATGAAAATTTTCTTTCTTGGCGAGAAAATGGAATTTTTCTTTTTTTTTGGCGGGAAAACGGAATTTTTTGTTTTTGGGCGGGAAAATGGTACTACACGTTCTTGGCGAAAAACAAAATTTTACGGAAAATGATATTTTACATTTTTTGCGTGAAAATATAATCCTAAATTTATTTAATATTATTTCAAAATTAAAATAATTAAATATTGTTTTGTAGTTTAAATTGTTAAAAAATATAAATAGTTTATTATAAGATTATTTTGTGAGTATTGATGTAATTCACAAAAACCCATGGGTACCCTAAACCCTATAGGATAAACCCTTTTTGAACCCTAATATATAGGGTACCCGCCCATTTTAAACCCTCTTCTTTTTTCACTAAAAGGGTAGGGTTTTGGGCTTGAATTTTGCTAAGGGTTTAGGGTACCCTACGGGTAATTACCCATATTTAACATCCCTAAGTTTGGTCTTGTGTGGGATATTTTAACCAACACTAAAACCAACCAATTTTTTTATCTCTTTGTAAAACATTTCTTCATGAGATCCTATCATCCGGGAAGGTGGTCTCCCAACCAAATGTATTTCAAAGACTCACAAGGTCTGAAGGAGAAGGCTCAGCCAAAGGAGTTAAGAAACCTAAATTTAGGAAAAGACCCCCCAAAGCTATCCGATTGGGAAGTCAAGCAAACAAGCTTATGCACAACAATAAAAGTGCTAGTGGGACATCAGACAAGCAGAAGGCTAAGAAACCAAAGATGAAAAAGAAGAAGAAGGAAGAGGTGGTTGATATCATGAGTGCGCACAAACCAAGGAAAATGAAATCTGAAGAGCTCTGTGACATGTTTGATGAGGCTGGTTCATCCAAGGCGGTCCCTCAGAAGGGACTGCAAAATCAGTAATGGCTCTATTAAGCTGGAATTGTCAGGGCTTTGGCCGGGCACTTGACCTGGTAATTCCCAGACTCAAGGAAATGCGTCAAAAACACTTCCCTGAGTTATTGTTTTTAACGGAGACAAAACAGAAGAGAAACGTGTTGGTGGACCTACAAGTTTGGTTAGGATATGATAGAGTTTATACAGTAGAGCCGGTTGGTTTTAGTGGTGGTTTGGCATTAATCTACAAACAAAAATCAGAGGTGGAAATTCTTTTTGCTAATAAGAATTTGATTGACATCAGTTTGGTGATTGGAGAAACCAAAGTCTTTGTTTCTTGTGTGTATGGTGACCCGATAGAAGACAGGAGAGATGTAGTCTGGGAACGTATCTTGAGGATCCAATCTTCCAGAAGGGGTCCTTGGTTGATGATTGGTGACTGTTGGGAATGTCCTGAAATCTATTGTGTTTACTCTAAATGAAAGTCGTATAGTCGAGATGAGACAATCACATAACACTAGGTAGTCATAACGCTTTGCTAGAAGCCACTTATGATCAATGAGTTGAGAACTCAATGCTAGTGTTATATGATCCTACAGGGTCACACACCTAAGCAAACTGGGCGTTAAAGACGAGGTTGATCATTAATGTAATGATCCAGTGAATGCATATTTGATATGCATTCGATATCAATAATCTGGGGCAGTGTCGATCGATGCAGATAGTGCATCGATCGATGCAACTCGCGGATTAATCAGATTAATTCGGTTTAATCGTTGGTTAATTCCGTTATGGTTTAATTCGACATATATAAGATATATGGTCGACCTAAACTGTTTTCTAACCTAAGTACAGCCACCAGAACTTGAATAGAAACCTCTGAAGAGATTGGATCTCTATAGGCACTAGCATCCCTCATGTCCAGTTTGTGTGCGTGTGGATACCAGTAGAGGCACATCGTTTGAGGTGCTTCGTGATCTCGAGTATCTGCTAAAACTTCCGCTGCAAATCACCAGGTAAATCTGAGATCCCATAGATTCAATTATATGAACCTTAGATCCTAGGCTCGGAATTCAGACTAGGGTTGCTAATTCTGATTAGAACTGCTAGAAATTCCTTCAGTGGTATCAGAGCTTTAGGGTTCCATTGAATTTGTAGCAAGTTGATTAGATTGGTTGAATCTGGATCCCTGTATGATTGATACAAGCATGCTAAAACTCGTTTTGATCAAAGTAACCTAGTTTAGGGTTTTGTTCGAAAACGTTTTAGGGTTTTTCGCATGGTGTCGATCGATGCCAATCCGGCATCGATCGACACAGGGCGAAAACCCGAATAAAATTTAGGGTTTTTCGCATGGTGTCGATCGATGCCAATCCGGCATCGATCGACACAGGGCGAAAACCCGAATAAAACTTATGTTTCACCTAGTGTCGATCGACACAATAGTTGTGTCGGTCGACACACACCTCGCTAGATTGATGAATCGGTTCAATTGGATTGGACCGGTTATCGAGCTTGGTTAATGATGGTTAAACGGTAAGAATGGTTTAATTGAGATTGGGTTGGTATCGACCGATGCTAATAAAGCATCGATCGACACCGACCGGTACTCAAATCCGGATCAATTGGATTGATCGGTTATCGCAGATTGGTTTTGGTTAATCTGCATCGATCGACACTAAAGTAGTGTCGGTCGACACCAGATTCGATGGTTTAGGTTATGGAACCTGAAGCCACAGAACCAAACCAAGACAAATCATTTAATTAGAAAAATTAAAACATAATAAAACTGAACGTTTTAAAAGGTTCCGTTCCTCAACCAAATATCAAGTGATACTTGATGTCTTTCCAATCTTGTCAACTGTCAAGACCCATTTAATTGTGCGATAGACTTTCAGTGCAAGATGTCCACAATTTCATGAGTAAGACAGAGGTAATCGTGTTGATGGACTTGCAGTGCAAGACATCGACAATTACATGACTGAAGAGATTGGTTTACTTGACTGGGCCATCAAAATCGTTTTGGGCTCAGAGACATCAGGTGGATTGGACATAAGATGTCGATCCACAACCAAGAGTTATATTGGATATAACTAGCAAATTTGTTGCTTACCTAGATAGCTAAAGTTGAGTGATAGCCAGTGGCTCACTTGAATTTAGTGAAGTATGGGTCTTGGATCATTATATTCATCTGAGGAAACATTGTTTGAATATAATGTGAGTTTTCTTAAAAGTTAAGACTTCTCATTTCTTGAACATCATAACTAAACCTTTTCCTTTCTTTGTTTCTCAGCTATGACTACCACTCATAATAATTCTTTCTCCCTGCGATCCGTCCTTGAGAAGGACAAGTTAAATGGATCAAATTTTCTTGAATGGTATCGGAACTTGAGAGTTGTTCTCAAGCAGGAGAAAAGGGACTATGTCCTTGAAAATGTTCTCCCTGAAAAACCGAGAGCCAATGCTCCACATGCAGAAAGGAATGCTTGGGATAAGCATTCTAATGATGTGGTCGATGTGAATTGTCTCATGTTGGCTACCATGAACTCGGATTTGCAGAAGCAATACGAGAACGTGGAGTCGCCCGTGGAGATGATCACTAGCCTGAAAAGTATGTTTCAGGAGCAAGCACGAACTGAGAGATACCAGACGGTTAAATCTCTCATTGAATGCAAGCTACCAAAGGACAGTCCAGTCAGTCCTCATGTCATTAAGATGATGGGTTATATTGATAACCTGGGGAAGCTGGATTGTCCCATTAGCCAAGAGTTGGCTACTGACATCATTCTGCAGTCACTGCCGTCAAGCTATGATCAGTTTGTTATGAACTACAACATGAACAACTTGACGAAGACGTTGACTGAACTGCATGGGATGCTCAAAACAGCTGAGCCTAATATCAAGAAGGGCACTCCGAATGTACTTATGGTACAAGGAGGTAAGAAGTTTAAGAAACTTGGCAAAGGGAAGGGAAAGGGCAAGGCTTTCCAGGTTGAGAACCCGGACACGCCTGCGCCAGCCCCCAAGCCCAAGCCTGGCCCATCTGTGACTGATAAGTGCCATTACTGTAAAGAGCTTGGACATTGGAAGAGAAATTTCGACAAATTCTTGGAAGAGAAGAAGAAGAAGAAGAAGACTTTCGAGACTTCATCTTCAGGTATTTATGTTATAGAAGTAAATGTTACTACATCTGGTTCTACTTCTTGGGTATTGGATACCGGCTGTGGTGCTCATATTTGTACAAATATGCATGGCCTAAGCAACAGTAGGAAGTTGGAAAAGGGACAAGTGGACCTACGCGTGGGGAATGGAGCAAGAGTTGCTGCATTAGCCGTAGGAACATATAACTTGTCTTTACCTTCTGGTTTGGTTTTAAAGCTTAATAATTGCTACTATGTACCTGCTATAAGCAGAAATATTATTTCCATTCCTGTTTTGGATGTGGAAGGATATCAGTTTTCAATTAAGAATAAATGTTGTTCTTTTGATTACAATGATATATTTTATGGTAGCAGCCCATTAGAGAATGGGCTTTATGTTTTAAACCAAACTGCACCAATCTATAACATTAACACCAAGAGATTCAAATCAAATGACACGAATCAGACTTTTCTTTGGCATTGTCGTTTGGGCCACATAAACGAGAAACGGATCCAAAAGCTCCATAGTGGTGGGCTTCTGGGCTCATTTGATTATGAATCATGTGAGAAATATGAATCTTGTTTACTAGGCAAAATGACTAAGGCCCCTTTCAACAAATCAAATGAAAGGGCCAGTGACCTATTGGGCCTTATACATACAGATGTGTGCGGCCCAATGAGCACAAGTGCCAGAGAAAATTTTCGATACTTCATTACCTTCACTGATGATTTCAGCAGGTATGGCTATGTCTATTTAATGAGACACAAGTCGGAATCTTTTGAAAGGTTCAAAGAATTCCAAAATGAAGTACGGAATCAACTTGGTAACAGTATTAAGGCTCTTCGATCAGATCGTAGAGGAGAATACTTAAGCCAAGAATTCAGTGATCATTTGAGAGATTGTGGAATCGTTTCACAACTCACTCCTTCTGGAACACCACAATGGAATGGGGTGTCCGAGAGGAGGAATCGAACTTTATTAGATATGGTTCGATCAATGATGAGTCTCTCAACTCTTCCATTATCCTTTTGGGGATACGCTCTAGAAACGTCTGCGTTTACACTTAATAGGGTTCCGTCAAAATCAGTTGCAAAGACACCACATGAGATGTGGACTGGAAATGTTCCGAGTTTGTCTTTTCTGAAGATTTGGGGTTGTGAAGCTTATGTTAAGCGATTAATTACAGATAAGCTCGAACCCAAATATGATAAGTGCTACTTCGTTGGTTATCCTAAGGAAACCAAGGCATACTACTTTTACAACCAATCCGAGAACAAAGTGTTTGTTGCTCGGAACTGTGTTTTTCTTGAGAGAGAGTTTCTTTCCAAGAGAAACAGTGGGAGTAAAGTACAACTCGAAGAAGTTCGAGAGCCACAGGAAACCGCCCAGCCCATTGTGGAGGAGCAACAGTTGGATCTACAAAGAGTTGTAGAGCCAACGCCTGTGGAGCCTGAAATTCGCAGATCCGAAAGGATCCGTCACGAACCCGAGAGATATGGATTTCTCGTAACCAATTGTCATGATTTGTTGATCATTGACAGTGACGAGCCCGCGAATTACGAAGAAGCGATGATGAGCCATGACTCCGAAAAGTGGCTGAAAGCCGCTGAATCCGAAATGGGATCCATGTCACAGAACCAAGTATGAACTTTGGTTGATTTACCCGATGGTGCAAGACCCATTGAGTGTAAATGGATTTTCAAGAAGAAAATTGATGTGGATGGAAATATTCAGATATATAAAGCAAGGCTGGTGGCAAAAGGTTTCAAACAAATTCATGGTATTGACTATGAAGAAACCTATTCACCTGTGGCCATGCTTAAATCCATTCGGATTCTCCTAGCAACAGCTGCTCATTATGATTATGAGATCTGGCAGATGGACGTGAAAACAACTTTCCTTAATGGAATTCTGGAAGAGGATGTGTACATGACACATCCCGAAGGTTTCATTGATCCTAATGCTGCTAGGAAAGTATGCAGGCTTCATCGATCCATTTATGGATTGAAGCAAGCATCTCGGAGTTGGAATCTTCGTTTTGATGAAGCAGTCAAAAAGTTTGACTTCATCAGGAACGAAGAAGAACCATGTGTTTACAAGAAGACTAGTGGGAGCGCAGTTGCATTTCTCGTGTTGTATGTAGATGACATACTTCTTCTCGGAAATAAAGTTCCGTTGTTACAGTCCGTTAAGGCCTGGCTCGGAAGTTATTTTTCAATGAAAGACATGGGAGAAGCCGCGTATATTCTTAGAATAAGAATCTATAGAGATAGATTAAACAAGTTAATTGGACTGTGTCAAGACACTTATATCGATAAAGTCTTACACAGGTTCAGAATGCAAGATTCCAAGAAGGGCTTCATACCAATGTCTTATGGCATAAGTCTCAGCAAGAAGCAGTGTCCTGAGACATCTACTGAGCGAGAACGCATGAGTCGGATTCCCTATGCCTCAGAGTTGGGATCCATCATGTATGCCATGCTCTGTACTCGTCCAGATGTTGCTTGTGCTTTAAGCATGACGAGTAGATACCAATCGGATCCAGGTGAAAGTCACTGGACAGCAGTCAAGAATATTCTGAAGTATTTGAGAAATACTAAGGATAAATTCTTGGTGTACGGAGGAAGTGATGAGCTGGTAGTAAGTGGTTACACAGACGCAAGTTTTCAGACAAACAAAGATGATTTCCGATCGCAATCTGGTTACATCTTCTGCCTGAATGGCGGTGCAGTCAGCTGGAAGAGTTCCAAGCAGGACACTGTAGCAGATTCCACAACTGAAGCTGAGTACCTCGCTGCTTCTGAAGCGGCAAAGGAGGCTGTTTGGATCAAGAAGTTCATCACTGAACTTGGTGTGATTCCTAGCATTTCTGAGCCAGTGGCTTTGTATTGTGACAACAATGGAGCCATTGCGCAAGCAAAGGAACCTAGATCACACCAGAAATCCAAACACATAGAAAGGAGATATCACCTTATCCGTGATATTGTGAATAGAGGAGATGTAAAGATCAGCAGAGTCCCGACGGATGAGAATGTTGCTGATCCACTGACCAAGCCCCTCCCAAGGTCTAAGCACGAGTTTCACACTGCTGCTGTAGGCATTAGATTTCTTAAGATATGATCTTTTTTTCAGTGTGAGTTATATTTGGTTTTTAGTTATGACTTGATGTTCGTAAAACATAATTTGGTTATGTTGTTTTAATGAAATTGTTTCAGCATTATTTAATTATGTTAATTAAATATAATGTCCCAAAGTAATTTATGACATTTTATAGGTCATCAAGTATGTGACTTGATCATGAAACCCTATAAGCAATAAATGATATAAATTATAAATGGTCCCTAGTCGAGGTTGTTAAAATGGGACATTAACAACCACGTGAGACTAGTATGTGAGGTGACTGATGACTATGTTTCATGGAGTCATTAATAAGTGTATTAAAGTCAATCACATAGATATGTGTTAGAGAACACATGATCGGACTTGACCCGTTAATGAGAACTCTACAAGATGTTATATGAGTGTCATAAGAGTTTCTCATTACGACTAAAGAGTGTAGTCCTTAGACCTGAGTTCATCATGTCCTCTCTTATATGGATTGGTTCGTCTTGACTTTGTCAAACGTCAGCCGTAACTGGTGATCATAAAGACACTGATTAGGCGTATCATGAGATATAAAAGAGACATGGATGGAACAAGATGGGATTTGTACCTTCTATATAACAGGAGACAAATATCTCTGGGCCTATCGAAGATTTGATACTGGAAATGTGTGGCCGCGCTCAAACGAGGTGATTGTCAGTCGTTTGTTTTATCAGTACAAATCGGGATTCGATAAACGTGATCTAGCTTAATAAGGATGACACAGTTCTTGCCTTATGCTAGATTGAGATATAGCTACAAAGGGATTAAAGGAATAGATGATTCCAGTACAAGTGGGAGATTGTTGGGAATGTCCTGAAATCTATTGTGCTTACTCTAAATGAAAGTCGTATAGTCGAGATGAGACAATCACATAACACTAGGTAGTCATAACGCTTTGCTAGAAGCCACTTATGATCAATGAGTTGAGAACTCATTACTAGTGTTATATGATCCTACAGGGTCACACACCTAAGCAAATTGGGCGTTAAAGACGAGGTTGATCATTAATGTAATGATCCAGTGAATGCATATTTGATATGCATTCGATATCAATAATCTGGGGCAGTGTCGATCGATGCAGATAGTGCATCGATCGATGCAGATAGTGCATCGATCGATGCAACTCGCGGATTAATCAGATTAATTCGGTTTAATCGTTGGTTAATTCCGTTATGGTTTAAGTCGACATATATAAGATATATGGTCGACCTAAACTGTTTTCTAACCTAATTCACAGCCACCAGAACTTGAATAGAAACCTCTGAAGAGATTGGATCTCTATAGGCACTAGCATCCCTCCTGTCCAGTTTGTGTGCGTGTGGATACCAGTAGAGGCACAACGTTTGAGGTGCTTCGTGATCTCGATTATCTGCTAAAACTTCCGCTGCAAATCACTAGGTAAATCTGAGATCCCATAGATTCAATTATATGAACCTTAGATCATAGGCTCGGAATTCAAACTAGGGTTGCTAATCCTGATTAGAACTGCTAGAAATTCCTTTAGTGACTTCAACGCTATCCTACATAATGGAGAAAAGCTCGGAGGTCCCCCAAGATCTGATAACTTCTTCAAACCCTTCTCTGAGATGATACAGGGGTGTGATATGAAAGAACTTCTAAGCAATGGTAACAACTTCACATGGTCTGGGATGAGACATAAGCTATTTATCCAGTCTAAACTGGATTGATGCTTTGTTAACTCTAATTGGCAGCAAATTTTCCCAGCTACAAATCAACTGTTCCTTGATAAGAGGGGGTCAGACCACATACCGGTTCTTGTAAAGTTTATTGCTTCGCAAGATACCTTCAAAGGTCAGTTTAGGTTTGACAAGAGACTACTAAAGAAAAAAGGAGTGGCAGAGGCAGTGATCAAGGCCTGGCAGGGTAATGGATATGGTGGAAATAGATCTGTATCTACCAGACTTAGAAGTTGCAGGAAGGCTTTGAGTGGATGGACAAGATCCAACCATTCTAACTCAAGAGATCAGATTCAGCTTCTCCATGAAGCCTTAGAGAAAGAAAAATCTGCTTGTCCTCCTAATGCGGCTTCCATCTATCAGATGAAGAAAGACATAAAAAAGCATATAAGGAGGAAGAGTTGTTCTGGAGCCAAAAGAGCCATATGTGTAATATCCTGTTCCAAGAAATAGTCAACGGGCAACAGAGAAGTCAACGGAGGGCATTTTCGTAATTTTCAGAAGATGAAGGGCATTTTGGTAATTTTACCAAAATGCGATCTGGAAGTGGAGACGGGCCAAGTGTTCTTATTTTTGTCCAAAAGAACATTTAGAAGACCAGACGTGGAAGAAACGAAGATTAAACGAGTTTTACGGACTATCGGGAAAGGAAACCGATAGAACCGATAAAACTTGTAAAATCCATAACGGGAGCTACGGGTGTCCGTTTGAGGCGATTCAAATTTCTAAATTCATCTAAGATCTTTTAGAATCTGAAAATGAGACTTTGTGGATTTGTAGAAGCAGCTGAAATATTTGTTTAAAATATTCAACGTAAAGCCGGTTTTTCCGAGAAACCGATACATCGTTCGGGCAAGAAAGAAGACCCTCTAAAGTCCACAAAAAATTATGAAATTTTGACCGAAGCTACATTAGAATATGAAGAAGATATGGTTAAAAGGATTCAGAAATATTTGATGTCTAGATCAAGTTATGAATTTTGAGTCCTTAATGGGTTATTAAGGCTTAAAAAATCAAAATAAATTCCTTGAGGCTTGGGCTTGAGTCAGGGTATTTGGGACAGTTTACCAAGACCATATTGGACCTAAATACAGCTCAGTATGAAGCATGGGCCACGAAATTTGAGCCCAAGAAATAGAAGCTTCTTAGGTGCATGAATCTCCAAAGATGTGTTGTCATCAATCCAAGGGCTGCATGAAGGAGGCTACAAGTGGATGGTGGATGATCAAATTCATTGTTTGTGGATGGTTTTTGGTGGAGAGGTCGTGGCTTAAGATGGAGAAGAAGAGGTGACAAGTGGAAGGTGGAGATCTCTTCACTTTAGCTATAAAAGGAGGCCTCCACCCCTCACTTTTCTTCAAACCAAAAACACTTCTCAACAAGAGTAGTGAAGAAGAGAGAAAGAAGAGAGGGAGAAGGGAGGAAGAAGAAGAAGAAGAAGGAGGCGGCAAGAAGAAGGAAGAGGAGGAGGAGCCGAGAGAAGAAGAAGAAGCCGGAGGGAGGAGAGAAGAAGGAGAAGCCAGAGGGAGGAGAGAAGAAGGAGGATCCGGAGGGGAGAGAGAGGGAGGAGAGAGAGAAAAGGAGGAGAGAGAGTGAGAAAAATAGAAGAAAGATGGGGAAAGGAATATTAATACGTTGGAATATTCTAAAGAATATTCTTCGGAAAGGAATTTTTCCGACGTAATAATCTTCCCGATAAACCGGATTTCTTTTATTTAGAAATAGGATAGACGGTTGTAGTAGCCATCATATGAGGGTTATTCGGAGGTTCGGAATCACCAAGGTCAAGTGCGGGTCAAGTTCGAGTTCGTGCATTCGGGAGGTTCGGGTTCCAGTTCGGGGGTCTCGGGATTCATACCGTGTCAGAGCCGCCATTTACGCGCCTATCTCACTGTGAGTCGGCTCACAAACTCATAGATTCATATAGACCATAAATTGATAAACCGTAGTGCTAGGATTGCATACCCGTTACTTAACCTAATTAGTAATCAATAATTAATTGGACGTTAATGATAAACCGGTTAGGATCAGATAAGCACGCTAGGTTTAAAGAATTAAATGGTAAATCAATTGTGAGCCGCTAGGTTGTTAGTATCGATTGGGTAATGCATTCATATAGACCGTTGTTTAGGACCGTATATGCATCTATATATGTATTAAGAACGATAATTTATGAATCTATATACGGGAATTTAGACGACATTAAAATATGGTTGAACCTAAACAAACGTATAGAATATTATAACGGGGTTGGGGTTTAGGTTTAATAGCGGGATTGAGTAATGAATAAAGTTAATTAATAATGAGACGTCGGGGAGTTAGTAAGTTTACTAACTCTAAACCGACGGATCGAGGAGTTAATAAAAGATATCTAGAATGGGTTAAATAAGGAATGTGGTGAGTTGGTAAGCCGTCTACGGGTTAGCAATCCGCTAACCCAAGGTAGCGGATGATAATGGATTAAAAGACTTAGAAACCCTAATAAACCTGCTTGTGTGTGATTGTGTGATTATGTGATTGTGTGATTGATTGTGATTGTGTGATTGTATTGCTGTTATTGTGAGCTTTGTGTGCAGGTTTGTTAGACTGCTCGGTGTTGGGCCGAGCAGTTATTGCGGACACTTACTCCGGTCACGGGACCGGGTAAGTTAGTGGTGCTGACTAGGTATCTTACCTAGTCAGAGCGGTGGTAGTGTAGTGGCTTGCGGAATGGTTGGAGATTTATTATTGATATTGATTGCGTGATCTGTGCTAGAGTCCCAGCGAGTCTGCGTGTTTATATTTCTGCACTAGGACGCTAGGGTGCGTTAGATTCCGCAAGCCTAGGTTTTGTTTACGTTCCGGTACTTCCGACCCGATTGGATCCTCGGGTTTTACCTAACCGGATCATGGTGATTCCGGTTATGGTGTTAACCTATCGGGTGACGCCGGTAGGTGTGTGATTCGGAGAATACGGGGTCATGTCCTAGGGCCGAATCACATGGAAACTCTGGCTATCTAGGGGTAGTCCGAGTCACCGCGTATCGATGGACAGAGAACGGTGTCCTACTCGTGGGACCTTGTATACACGTTTAGGAGTCGTGGGTTAGTTACCATATAGGTGACGATGTAAACCCGTGGAAGTTACCGAGTTCGTAGGGCCCATTGTTGTTTATTCTTTCTTTCGTTGCGCGATAGATAGATCGAGTCCAATCGAGGACATGTGCCGCAGTGCCTTTGATTTCCCTTAATTCACTTTATCTCTGGCATTGATTGTGTATGTTTGGGTTTATCACGACATGGTAGTGCGTGATCGACTATTTTTTCTGCTGATTGTTATTTTGGGTTTTGGGGCGGGAATTTGTAGACTTAGATAGATTAGAAGCCATTAGTGGGGAGCCGATTCACTGGGTGATCTTAGATCGCTCATTATACTCTTTTTGTGTTTTTCAGGTTTAGCAGCGACGGACGCGGGAGGTTCTCGGTGTAGTTTCAGGATGGCTTGTGACGGGATTTGATTCGTGATTTTTGAGTGTTTTCTCGGTTCGGCGTTATTGTTATTTCGTGTGTTGATTTCTTTGTATATTTGACTTGACGATTGTTTGTGAAAATTCTATTAAACGTTGTACTCAATGTTGATTACTCAGAAATAAAATTGTTTCCCTGATATGAGGTTTAAGTCCGAACCGACACAACTCATCGAAGTAGTGCAAGTGGTACCGCTTGTACTATGGATATGAGGATAGCGGAGTCGAGGATAGATTGGTGCGAGACTTTGTCTCAAACCAAACTAACTTTGGCTTCGTCCTGTGGCGAACTTTTCCCATTCGACTTGCTCGGGTTCGATCGGTCATGTTTTTGTTTGATTGTTGACCGGTCAGCTCGACGGTCAGCGGAGAATGGGAAAGGGGCGTTACAGAAAGGTGGTATCAGAGCATGGTTCTGCATGGGTTTCGAAACATTTCATTTTTGAGTGTTTTCCGTGTTTTATCGAGTCAAATGTGTCACACAAGCATCCATTAGGAAACCGAGCCGCGTCCGTTAAACCCGGGGTTGGGATGGGGAGTAGCATTTTTGTATTATTTGTACTAACTTATCGTTGAGTTGTGATTGCAGTCATGCAACAGTGTGTCCTGGGTGGAGTGGAGATGTGTGTGTGGGTGCGTGGAGCAGTTACAGTTGAGCGCCATGAGTCCGCAGGGACCAGTCAGTCTCGCCGCCAGCAATACCGGAGTACAGGACATGCAACGGATGTGGAGTGTATGAGTTCAGTTACATTGGTGTCCCCGAGCAGTAGACCCGCGTCTTCGGGAGCCGTACCATCCAGTACAGGGACCCGATCACTGTCCGTTGTGTGGTCACGAAGGCCATGGAGCATTGACTTGTCCTATCGTCGGATCAGGAGTGCGTGTACCCGATGGAGAGTCATACCGAGCACTAGTACGAGAAGATTATTGAGCGGGACCCAGCCGCAGAGATTCCGAGCCCAGTCAGCCGCCCGTGGTGCAGTACCAGTTGTTTCGTTGTCCAAATCCGAGCCAGTGAGGACTTATCAATTGTGTGGAGGTTGTGATCATCAGACGTCCATATGTTACCATGGACCACGCCCAGCGTCCGTTCCAGTTTGTCAGATGTGTGGCCGCGCAGGTCACGATGCTTATCTCTGTCCGATAGCTGAGCCACAGCATGTTGGAGCACCATCTCGAGACACACACTCGCCACACCCTTCCGGCGCACCTGCCAGCGGATACTTCAGCAAGCCGTTTTGCCAGTGGTGTTGGGCATTTAGGTCTTGCTGGAGGCGTTAGGTTAGGATAGGAGTAGTTAGGCCAGGTAAGTGGGGCACTAACTTCTTTTTGTATTATAGATAGATCGGTGGATATGCGACTTTGCGTGTCGTCTTTGACTTTTCTGATGTACAGCGGCGTCGTATGGGTTTTTGGATGTGATGACAGTCTTATGTGTGGACTCTGATCATAACCATGTACTGAAAATCTTATTGTGTACGATATATCGTTTTATGTATGTGGTGGATGCAGCGTGTTCCGCTGATCGTTTTGAGTAGCGTAGTACCTATTTGCCGGATTGAGATGGTTATGAAAGCAAGTAGATTACTACGTGAAATTAAATGATGAGCGGAACTGACGACCGTTCATCATGACCGGAACCCGGACCGACGACGCATCCGACCGATCATTAGATTGCGTGATTGTGTGGTGATTGCTTGTTTTTCTCTTTCTGTTGCTTGATTGATTGATTGATTTTCTTGTGCGGTAGATTGCGTAGTGTTAGCATGCATGGTTTTAGTAGACTGATTGTTTTGGTTTTAGAGATCGTTGGTTTGATAGTTGTTCGGAAGTTTGAGTAGGGGTTGATCGCTTTTCTTCGGTTTTGTTAAAAAAAAAAAAAAGGTAAAGTGTTGATTTTTATTTTAATTTTACTTCGAGTTGAGCCGACTTGGGGGACGGTTGTG
The DNA here is from genome assembly GCA_030180135.1 of Orychophragmus violaceus. Lineage (NCBI taxonomy): Eukaryota > Viridiplantae > Streptophyta > Magnoliopsida > Brassicales > Brassicaceae > Orychophragmus > Orychophragmus violaceus. Next base: position 14,576,370 of record CM058234.1, on the reverse strand, counting down.
TTTAACCGACAATTCACGAGGGAGCGGACTTATAGAGTATTGTTATTTAATCACGTGTAACCATCGGGTACGTGATTAAGTAACCATATTTCTATGGGAAAGTGATATCGAGGATAGATCGAGATGAAACTAATTGTTTCAGTGAGTTGTTGTATTGAATGTAGGACGGAATGGCGACGCGATGTGAATCCGAGACCGAACCCGAACCCTAGAAACAAGATGGTGTTACAAGAAGCAGTTTAACCTGAACCTGCAAGTGAGTCAGTGGAGTTTCATCACCAGAGTGGGTATCAGTGATTGAGGAGGGTCTAGGAGTGCATGAGTATGGCGGTTAGTTGGAAGGAAGAAAGTCACTCGAGGCGGTACTCATTAGAAACAAGTTAAGCAATGGGAATGGAGGGTGAGTTATTATTGCGAGATCAAGGAAGCCTGGAGCATTGATCAGCACAGATGAATCCATGAAGCGTGGAGTTCAGTGATCAAGAAATTTCGAGGTGTACATAAGTATGGCGGTTCAGTTGGGAGGTGGAACATCGATATTACCATAATACCGATGGGGAGCGAGAGCAGTAAAGATGAAACAAGTATCGAGAGTGGAGGGAGAGTAGGTGTTGTGCCATTCACGGAAGTCGAAGCAAAGTGGAGAAGTCAAAAGTGTCGATTCAAGATGATCATTAGTTGGCGCAGATAGAATCAAAAACTCGAGTGGAGCAGTTCAGTCAGGATCAGTGATTTCAAGAATCCAGATTAAAGTCAGTGAAGCAATGAGGTGAGGAACCAGGAGTGATCGTGATCCAAGTTCTCAGTGTGGAGTGTTCAAGGCGTCAGTATTTTGGGTTTGTTCAAGACGGTGTTTCAGAGGTCAGTAAGTATCGGGAGTCCAGTTCAGTTGGTTCATCGTTCGAGCATCGGAGCAGTGGAATCTGTTCCAGAGTGGCGACTTACAGAGTTCAGTTTCCGACTCGAAGTTTTTAGTAACGGAGAATTCGGGGACCGAATTCCTGTAAGTGGGGAAGAATGTAATATCCTGTTCCAAGAAATAGTCAACGGGCAGCAGAGAAGTCATCAGAGGGCATTTTCGTAATTTTCAGAAGATGAAGGGCATTTTGGTAATTTTACCAAAATGCGATCTGGAAGTGGAGACGGGCCAAGTGTTCTTATTTTTGTCCAAAAGAACATTTAGAAGACCAGACGTGGAAGAAACGAAGATTAAACGAGTTTTACGGACTATCGGGAAAGGAAACCGATAGAACCGATAAAACTTGTAAAATCCATAACGGGAGCTACGGGTGTCCGTTTGAGGCAATTCAAATTTCTAAATTCATCTAAGATCTTCTAGAATCTGAAAATGAGACTTGGTGGATTTGTAGAAGCAGCTGAAAGATTTTTTTAAAATATTCAACGTAAAGCCGGTTTTTCCGAGAAACCGATACATCGTTCGGGCAAGAAAGAAGACCCTCTAAAGTCTACAAAAAATTATGAAATTTTGACCGAAGCTACATTAGAAGATGAAGAAGATATGGTTAAAAGGATTCAGAAAGATTTGATGTCTAGATCAAGTTATGAATTTTGAGTCCTTAATGGGTTATTAAGGCTTAAAAATTCAAAATAAATTCCTTGAGGCTTGGGCTTGAGTCAGGGTATTTGGGACAGTTTACCAAGACCATATTGGACCTAAATCCAGCTCAGTATGAAGCATGGGCCACGAAATTTGAGCCCAAGAAATAGAAGCTTCTTAGGTGCATGAATCTCCAAAGATGTGTTGTCATCAATCCAAGGGCTGCATGAAGGAGGCTACAAGTGGATGGTGGATGATCAAATTCATTGTTTGTGGATGGTTTTTGGTGGAGAGGTCGTGGCTTAAGATGGAGAAGAAGAGGTGACAAGTGGAAGGTGGAGATCTCTTCACTTTAGCTATAAAAGGAGGCCTCCACCCCTCACTTTTCTTCACACCAAAAACACTTCTCAACAAGAGTAGTGAAGAAGAGAGAAAGAAGAGAGGGAGAAGGGAGGAAGAAGAAGAAGAAGGAGGCGGCAAGAAGAAGGAAGAGGAGGAGGAGCCGAGAGAAGAAGAAGAAGCCGGAGGGAGGAGAGAAGAAGGAGAAGCCAGAGGGAGGAGAGAAGAAGGAGGATCCGGAGGGGAGAGAGAGGGAGGAGAGAGAGAAAAGGAGGAGAGAGAGTGAGAAAAATAGAAGAAAGATGGGGAAAGGAATATTAATACGTTGGAATATTCTAAAGAATATTCTTCGGAAAGGAATTTTTCCGACGTAATAATCTTCCCGATAAACCAGATTTCTTTTATTTAGAAATAGGATAGACGGTTGTAGTAGCCATCATATGAGGGTTATCCGGAGGTTCGGAATCACCAAGGTCAAGTGCGGGTCAAGTTCGAGTTCGTGCATTCGGGAGGTTCGGGTTCCAGTTCGGGGGTCTCGGGATTCATACCGTGTCAGAGCCGCCATTTACGCGCCTATCTCACTGTGAGTCGGCTCACAAACTCATAGATTCATATAGACCATAAATTGATAAACCGTAGTGCTAGGATTGCATACCCGTTACTTAACCTAATTAGTAATCAATAATTAATTGGACGTTAATGATAAACCGGTTAGGATCAGATAAGCACGCTAGGTTTAAAGAATTAAATGGTAAATCAATTGTGAGCCGCTAGGTTGTTAGTATCGATTGGGTAATGCATTCATATAGACCGTTGTTTAGGACCGTATATGCATCTATATATGTATTAAGAACGATAATTTATGAATCTATATACGGGAATTAAGACGAAATTAAAATATGGTTGAACCTAAACAAACGTATAGAATATTATAACGGGGTTGGGGTTTAGGTTTAATAGCGGGATTGAGTAATGAATAAAGTTAATTAATAATGAGACGTCGGGGAGTTAGTAAGTTTACTAACTCTAAACCGACGGATCGAGGAGTTAATAAAAGATATCTAGAATGGGTTAAATAAGGAATGTGGTGAGTTGGTAAGCCGTCTACGGGTTAGCAATCCGCTAACCCAAGGTAGCGGATGATAATGGATTAAAAGACTTAGAAACCCTAATAAACCTGCTTGTGTGTGATTGTGTGATTATGTGATTGTGTGATTGATTGTGATTGTGTGATTGTATTGCTTTTATTGTGAGCTTTGTGTGCAGGTTTGTTAGACTGCTCGGTGTTGGGCCGAGCAGTTATTGCGGACACTTACTCCGGTCACGGGACCGGGTAAGTTAGTGGTGCTGACTAGGTATCTTACCTAGTCAGAGCGGTGGTAGCGTAGTGGCTTGCAGAATGGTTGGAGATTTATTATTGATATTGATTGTGTGATATGTGCTAGAGTCCCAGCGAGTCTGCGTATTTATATTTCTGCACTAGGACGCTAGGGTGCGTTAGATTCCGCAAGCCTAGGTTTTGTTTACGTTCCGGTACTTCCGACCCGATTGGATCCTCGGGTTTTACCTAACCGGATCATGGTGATTCCGGTTATGGTGTTAACCTATCGGGTGACGCCGGTAGGTGTGTGATTCGGAGAATACGGGGTCATGTCCTAGGGCCGAATCACATGGAAACTCTGGCTATCTAGGGGTAGTCCGAGTCACCGCGTATCGATGGACAGAGAACGGTGTCCTACTCGTGGGACCTTGTATACACGTTTAGGAGTCGTGGGTTAGTTACCATATAGGTGACGATGTAAACCCGTGGAAGTTACCGAGTTCGTAGGGCCCATTGTTGTTTATTCTTTCTTTCGTTGCGCGATAGATAGATCGAGTCCAATCGAGGACATGTGCCGCAGTGCCTTTGATTTCCCTTAATTCACTTTATCTCTGGCATTGATTGTGTATGTTTGGGTTTATCACGACATGGTAGTGCGTGATCGACTATTTTTCCTGCTGATTGTTATTTTGGGTTTTGGGGCGGGAATTTGTAGACTTAGATAGATTAGAAGCCATTAGTGGGGAGCCGATTCACTGGGTGATCTTAGATCGCTCATTATACTCTTTTGTGTTTTTCAGGTTTAGCAGCGACGGACGCGGGAGGTTCTCGGTGTAGTTTCGGGATGGCTTGTGACGGGATTTGATTCGTGATTTTTGAGTGTTTTCTCGGTTCGGCGTTATTGTTATTTCGTGTGTTGATTTCTTTGTATATTTGACTTGACGATTGTTTGTGAAAATTCTATTAAACGTTGTACTCAATGTTGATTACTCAGAAATGAAATTGTTTCCCTGATATGAGGTTTAAGTCCGAACCGACACAACTCATCGAAGTAGTGCAAGTGGTACCGCTTGTACTATGGATATGAGGATAGCGGAGTCGAGGATAGATTGGTGCGAGCCTTTGTCTCAAACCAAACTAACTTTGGCTTCGTCCTGTGGCGAACTTTTCCCATTCGACTTGCTCGGGTTCGATCGGTCATGTTCTTGTTTGATTGTTGACCGGTCAGCTCGACGGTCAGCGGAGAATGGGAAAGGGGCGTTACAATATGAGATGGTTAAAAACAGGTGACAAGAACACAGGAGGTTTTCACTCGGCTGTGAAAGAAACCAGAGCCAAAAATCACATAAGTGTTCTCCTGGATGAAAAAGGAAATCCTCAAAAGTCTGAGGCTTCAAAGGGCCTAGTGGCTACCAAATACTTTCAAAAGCTGTTTACATCATCCAAGCCCTCTTGCTTCGATGACTTCTTCCAAGGCTTCACCCCTCGTGTCTCTGCTAATATGAATCTTAGCCTGACTAAAAGAGTGACCAAGGAGGAGATCAAGCAGGCAGCCTTCTCTTCTATGTGAGAGCGGCTAGTGCCCCAGAGCCAGATGGTTTAACAGGACACTTCTTTCAACATTTTTGGGGTAAGATTAGGGACAAAGTCACAGAGGAAATACAAGAATTCTTTGACAAAGGGGTTTTACCGCCTGAGTGGAACTATACTCACCTGTTCCTGTTACCAAAGGTTCCTCACCCTGACGAGATGACTAAGCTCAGACCTATCAGCTTATGTTCTGTCTTATACAAGATTATCTCGAAGATTCTCTGCAATAGGCTTAAGACAGTGATGCCATCTATAGTCTCTCCCTATCAGTATGCATTTGTAGCTCAGAGACAAATCTCAGACAATATCATTATGGCACATGAGGCAGTCCATGGTCTACAGTGTCATGAGGTAATCTCCCAAGAGTTTATAGCTATCAAATCGGATATGTCCAAAGCTTATGATAGGGTGGAGTGGAGATACTTAGAAGATGTGCTTAAGGCTCTTGGATTTGATCAAGTTTGGATCTCCTGGTGCATGCTCTGTGTCACATCAGTCACCTATTCAGTGCTCACTAATAACCAGGAGCATGGCCTGATTGCACCCCAGAGAGGTTTAAGGCAGGGAGACCCACTCTCTCCCTTCCTTTTTGTTCTCTGCACTGAAGGGCTCTCCCATTTGATTCAGAAAGCAGAGCTAGAGAAGAAGATTTCTGGCATCAGTTTCTCTTGTGATGGACCATCTCTCACTCATCTGCTATTCGCAGATGATAGTCACTTTCTTTGTAAAGCTGAAGCATCCCAAGTTGCTTGGCTGAATCATATCCTCAAGCTCTATGAGAAAGCATCATGTCAATGCATTAATGTGGATAAATCCTCAATCAATTTTGGGGCTAAGATACCAGAGAGCATTCAGGAGAACTGTCAGCACATTCTCCAAATCTACAACAAAGGTGGGGCTTCTAAGTATCTCGGACTGCCAGAGTGTTTCAGTGGTTCTAAAGTGAAGTTATTGGAGTATGTCAACGTTGGAATGAAATCAAAAGTTAGTGGTTGGTTTGCATGATCCCTATCTTCTGGAGGAAAGGAAGTAATGTTGAAGTCGGTTGCTCTCTCTCTACCCATATTTGCCATGTCAGTCTTCAAGTTCCCAAAGTCTTCTATCAAAGCCTTGAACTCTGTAATGGCTAATTTCTGGTGGGGAGGAGATGGGGATAAGAAGAAAATTCATTGGAAAAGTTAGAAAAAAACTCTGTCTTCCAAAGGTGTTGGGAGGGATGGGATTCCGAGACTTGGAAGCTTGTAACCAAGCCCTTTTGGAAAAACAGGCCTGGTCTATCCTGCAATATCCTGACTCGCTAGCCTCAAGGTTTCTAAAAAGCAGGTACTTCTCTCCTTCCAATTTCTTAGATGCTGCCTTGGGAACCAAGCCTTCTTTTGCTTGGAGAAGCATTCTGCATGGCAGGGACCTCTTATATCAGGGATTAACTAAGAGGATTGGGAATGGAGACTCAATTCTGATTTGGACATATAATTGGATCTTGGAAAATGGCATTCTAAGAGCACCCTTGATAAAATCTAATTCAATGGAAATCACGAGGAAAGTCTCTAGTCTTCAATGCTAGGAGATGATGGGATGTCAGTTGTCTCATTGAACTGTTTTACCCCCAGGATGTGAACATCATTACTCAGACTCAACCGGTTGTATCCAAGAAAGATTTCTGGACTTGGGATCATACTAGAAGTGGTCTTTACACGGTAAAATCAGGATATGAGCAGGCCATTAGAGCTTCTCTTTGTGAGGACTTTCTCTCTGCATCTCAGCAACCGTCCCTTAACCCGCTGAAAGAACTGGTTTGGAAAGTTAAAACAGCCCCAAAGATCAGAACATTTATGTGGAAGGTTCTATCTGAAGCCTTACCGGTAGCAGAGCTTCTGATCCAGAGAGGGGTTAAAGCTGATACCCGGTGTCAGGTGTGTGGGTCTGAAGGGGAGTCTATCAACCATATCCTCTTCACTTGCTCCATAGCAAGACATGTATGGGCTATTCTCAATGTGTCTTGTCCAGAAGGTGGTTTTCACCAATCATCTATTTTTGTCAATATGCACTATCTTCACAACTTTAGAAAAGATAGCCGCTGGCCTTTAAGGTTCAGAAGGTGTTACCCTTGGGCTCTTTGGTACCTCTGGAAGAACAGGAACAAGTGGATTTTTGAAGGCTCTATGTTCTCGCCCTTGGACTCAGCCGGAATTTTTTTGGAGGAAGCTGATTTATGGTTTTTGGCTCAGGAAGAGAAGGAGGTAGATGTTATTGTGGATTTGCCTATCTCATCAATCTCCCTGTCGCCGAAATGGGTAAAGCCTCCGTCTGGTTGGCTCATGTGCAATGTTGGAGTCTCATGGTCGAAACGCAATAAGCTTGGAGGAGTGGCTTGGGTTCTCAAAAATGATCAGGGTGAAGTTATTGTTCATAGCAGGCGAATGTTCTTAAGGATTGATAGCCTCTTTCAGCTTCAGCTTAAAGGTCTTCTTTGGGCTATTCAAGATATGGTGGATATGAGGAAAGATAGGGTAATATTTGGCTCTGAAGCTAGGGACATCGTTGACTTCATCCTGAGGCCTCAAGCATGGCCTTCCTTCAGCTTTTATTCAGATGAGTATTTGGTTTCTCTGTCGAGGTTGCAGAATCACAGGATTCGTTTGGAAGCTAATTCTGCAAATAGAGGCGCTTCTCTCATAGCTAGGACAGTAACCCTTGATGGTCGCTTTGGCTCGTACGTTGCGATTGGTCACCCTTTTTGACTCGCGGGGTTCTTCACCGGTGAGAGAAATGAAGCCTCTATTTGATTTCCTTGATCTTTTGTATCTCGCTCAATTTTTGGATTCTCGTTGAGCTTTTGGTTGATTTCTGTCTTAAAGAACAGCCTTTTGTTAAAACCTTTGAAACTTTGACTATAACCTCGTTAACGGATTATATAACATCTATTGACAAAAAAAAAATAAAACATTTCTTCATAAAACTACCTATTAAATTAAATTCATCTAATTGCATTAATTTACTTGATCGCATTTTAAAATCACGATTACCCAGAATCCGACATGTATTTCACTAAATCCAAACTGTAAACACGATCCATATTTTCTGACTTTGATTCTCTTATTCTATTTTTGGAAGAGAAAAAAAAAAAATCTCCCATTTTCTAGTTTCAAATGCGCTGAGAAGTTTCCGTCTCATATGTTCATATTCAGTTACACACCTGACGAGGATAGCCAAAACTCCAGCACAAAAACTTGAAATCTTGTTCAATGTTATTTCTATACATGCAGTATGATGTGAATCCTGGTCTCAACGGACACATGTTTATTAATGTCTGAAAGAAGTGTGTGAATAACATGCTTACGATACTGGACATTCTTGTCAAATATGATACATCATTGTCGATGACATGGTTGAGCCTGATGAGAATGAAACTTCAAAACCAGAAGACTACGATGAGAAAATTCGGGTCTAGGGAAACCTTGTTGCATTCGTGGACATGATAGACACTGAATTTTTCAAGATTTTGCGGAGCAAGATCCTCATACACATGGGTTTGTGGAGAGATTGAGAGATGAGCCGATGTTCGTAGAACTTGCTCAAAACATCCATGACTACTTTGAGCGGTCTGGTGGTTATAAAGCTGCGGCAAGGGTGGCGTTAAGCCTAAGGAAGTTTATGATGCTATGAAGAAAGTGTCTGAGCTGGTGATAGAAGAAGAAGAAGATAGTGAGGAGCCCAAAGAGGAAATTGGACCTCCTCCTTGTAGTGGGGAAAGAAGTTCAATACCGTGTGTAGTATTTCTTGATATAAATAATCGTTTCTACCATATAGAACTTCGTTTTTCATATCATAACTAGATTTTGACCCGTCGATCTGCGGGTATAATTTTATTTTGTTGTTTTAATGCTTTTGCGCCTGGCTAAGCGCGGGATATTAGCAATTTGATTATATAAGGCGAGTTAAGTTACCATCAATCATTGTATGATATATATTTAAATTTCTGTTTTTTAATCATATCTTGTCTTCACGTCTAAACTTCCAAAACAGAACTACTCCAAAGTTATGGGTTTGAGCATGTGGTCAAATTGAACAACCGGGAAAAAGCAGGATTGTTGAAGAAACAGGTTTGGTTTTTCTTTGCTTCTTTGTGAAATTAGCAATTTTCTTATATTCTGAGGTTAAGTGAGTCTGATATTGTAAGAGCTTGTTGTATATTCGGTTGGTTTCTACAGGAGTTTAAAAGCAATTGGCAGAGTGTGAAACGTACATTGAAACTTATAGTTGAAGACAAATATATGTCAAGGTAAATATTCCTTTTAAGTCATGTTGTCTATGAATAATTGAATACACGATGACATGATTTTTATTTACGGGATTATACTTATAAAGTTAGTCCAGAAAATATGCAAACTTAATATTGAATAAAATTATACAACCTGAAAGCTGTCTTTTTTTTTTTTAATGTAGCAACGGGTCTCATCCAACAGACCCATAACAAAACAATGAATGATGTTAGTTATGCATGTTGCATGAATCTTAGCCTGCAAAAAACAAAGTTTTATTAGCAATTAGCATACGTATTAATAAACCGAAAGCACTGAATTTGTTTTGTGTCGAAAACTTACTGAATCATCTGCTAAAATGATTTCTAAGGTTTATGCAGATTGAGATGAGTATGTGAAGCACCTTGGCACGGATTCGCCAACCGCTTTTAAAAGGTTTAACACTTGCAAGGTTAGTAAAACCAGTGTTATTATTAGTCAAAATCGACACTACTTTGCAAAAAAGGAATATTAATAATAAAGAAGAGTTTGAATGTGATGAATGAATGAAAAAGTGTTCTGCTGAAAGTTTATTTATAGAGTAGAAGTGATCTAAGGATAAATATATTTCAAATATACTAAATAGATTTTGTTTTCCAAAATCGGTTAGAAATCCTTGTTAGTCAAGTTATGATAATAGGAAAATAAGTTAGATCACAAATCTTAGTTGAGATTTAGTGTAACAAAAAAAAAAGAATAGTTAATCGGCTGATGTTAATATATATGTTGCTTATTCCGATTTTATATTGTCATTCCTTTTGTGTCTTGATACATTTATATTTCTAAGATTTATTAACTATGTTTGACGAGTTTTATGGTAACAAATCGATTGTTGAGATTTTTAGTTGTACTTGTGATTGACTTGATTTTAGAAAATTAGTTAAGTTTGTTTTTAAAAGGAATTATTAGTTTTCTGTTTTAATAGTAAATTAGTCCACCCGCTTTTATAGTTGTTTTTATACCATGTATTATATATTGTTAGTTAACCGGTTTTCAAACAAACTGGTTATGATAATGCAAAAGCTAATCAATTTTTAATTTATTGGTATAGGTTGCTTACAAAATATAAATCAAGGACATGAAAACCGGTTAATAAATTAAGGTAAAGAAAACAAATTAGATAAATTGTTATCGTTTGATATAAAAACATATATTGATTAATATATACATGGTAGGGTTTTGTTAGAAGAGGAGAGAAACATTTGCTAACGACTGTTGTTAACGTCTGTTGGTTTGTCCAATAAACCAGTTGGTTTTAAATCGGTTAGAAATTTTATTTGCTCAGTGAGTTGTTTTATGGAGCAAGACATAGATACCCTTAATTAATTAAAAAAAACTATAAAAAGAAGCAGTGGCATTCTGTTGTAAATAACTCAAAAACAGTGGGTATTAATTGTTTTGTACTTCTGTTTTAATAGTATAGACTAGATTTTGACCCGCACTTAAAAAGTGCGGGTTTAATTTTCTTTACAAATTTTACTTTTTATTCATTTTGTTAATATTAGTTTAGATTTTTTAATTATGTAATCTAATTTTGATTATAATTGTTTAACCAACATTATAAACAGTGAGTTAACAATTTAGTTTTTTTTAAATGAATTATGTGTTATTTGGAAGAGATATATCGTAAGGATTAAGAGATTAAAATAACGATTTCGCATTATATAATTTAATATGTGTTGTATCGTAAGATCATAGTTTGGAAAAAATATATATATATGAAAACAACTATTGTAAAAGTTATGTGGTATATGTTTAATTGTTATTATATTTATCTAAAATATTATTTTATAAAATACATGTTGTAGTCGTATATATAACTTCTAAGTGCGGGTATAATTTTAAGTGCGGGTATAATTTTCCCACATAACTTCTAAGTGCGGGTATAATTTTCTTTACAAATTATACTTTTTATTCATTTTGTTAATAGTAGTTTAGATTTTTAATTATGTAATCTAATTTTGATTATAATTGTTTAACCAACATTATAAACAGTGAGTTATCAATTTAGTTTTTTAAAATGAATTATGTGTTATTTGGAGGAGATATATCGTAAGGATTAAGAGATTAAAATAACGATTTCGCATTATATATTTTAATCTGTGTTGTATCGTAAGATCATAGTTTGGAAAAATATATATGTGAAAACAACTATTGTAAAAGTTATGTGGTATATGTTTAATTGTTATTTTATTTATCTAAAATATTATTTTATAAAATACATGTTGTAGTCGTATATATAATTTGCAAATTTGATGGAACTATCCGTTAAAAACTTCATTCAAACATAAAGCATAATTTGACGCTTCAAATATTTGAATAATATAAGTATGAAATCATTTTAATATTTTATTAATTTTAAAATATATCAACTGAAATTATTTACTATATG